>BMAO01015633.1:0-17266 GCA_019973975.1 Trichonephila clavata
CTAATGTTATATGATTATAAAACCTCTTTAAGACCTCTTTTAACCTCTTTAATCTGTAAGAAAACCACGATTTATGTCAACGAGGGTTGCTATTTAACGTCAAGTAAAGAGGGAAATTGAGAGGATGATAATGGCTGTGTCATACAGAGCCTAAGAAATTTGAGAAGTTAATAGTGGAAATTGCCACGTTTCAAGCTGAAAGGATCCAACGGGCTGTTCTAGAATTAGCATTACTGTTGAAAAGATCTTCCGTTGATAAGTATGTTTAGTTTCTAGGTATTTAGATTACTATTTAAGCTGACACGCTCCCATAGCTTAGGTTGAATTTAGATATATATATAATGATTAGATAACCGTAATTAAGTGCATATTTTAAGAAAAGGCCTCATACTTTGGTGAACCCTCACGCTTCCATGGACGAGAGTTTGCGACAACTGTTGCAGACATCCAGCGGGCAGAGCAAACCACCGTCGATCATTCCATTATTAATTGCACCATTTGTCCATGGTTTCATGACATGGGAATAAACTCGAGTAGACCGTTACGACGGCTGCCTTTAATAGTATTGTATCACTCTCAAAGTTTGGAATGGTGTCGTATCAGAAGAACATGAGTCGACGAGTGGCATAGAGGCGGTCTTCATTGACGAGTCCTGCTTCTGTCTTGACGGAGACGACAGTGCAATCCTTGCGTGTGAGCAACGTAGCCAATTTAAGGTCCTCGGTTCATTGTGAAAAGTCACACGATAGGACACTCACCGTCATGGTGTAGGATGCAACTGTGTATGATGCCTAATGATCTTAGTCCAGGGGTTGATAAACCACGGCTTGCGGCCCTTCAGACTTCTAGCTGTGTATGAATTTTTAAAAATATATTTGTATCTACTAAAAATTTTATTGTTTTCTTTTATTTAAAATATTTATCTTATATATTTTTTCACAACTAAACATTTGACTGGCTTAAGATTTCTGTATTAAATTCTTATCCATTGGAAAAGCGTATTGAGAATCAGTGAAAATATTAAAATTGTCTTAAAACAGGGAAAGTCTAATTTATTGGTAGAAATGCTGCCATGGGAAGACATCCTTCAAGTGATTTCCAGTAAAGTTTGCTTATTTGCATACAGGAGTTGGGAGCACTTTTGAATGGGAGCAACAGATGCCCCCTCCCCATCAGAAGTATTACAAAACAACGAATGCGTTTGTTATGCTTAAGGGTCAATAAAAGGAGTTGAAATGACTTTCATATGCAGGAACAATCAAAGCCAGTTTTAATTGAGTAAACATGAAAATTCAGAATATAGTTCTTATGGTATTATTGGTAGGCTCATTTTTGTACGACGATTGAAATTTAATTCCCAATATTATGGCATTTAATAATGATTGTTCTTGCATTGAGCCACAGAAATAAAAATTTCTTCAACAGTTTTTAGTTTTGAAAGAAATGGAAAATGTTACTTTCTGTAAAGATTGATTTAAATATTTTTGAAAATATTAATTCTTTTCTCTTCTGCTCACGCGTATGTGTCTCTTTGTAAAAATGGCTCTTAGTGTAAATTGCTCCTTGATATCTTAGTTAATTTGTGTAACTTACAACTTGGTTCTTCTCTCCGAAAATTTATCGAGTCCTGGTCCCTCAATGTGAAAGGATATACAGTCGGACCCCGATTTAACGAACCCCTATTGAATCAATTTCGTGATTTAACGAATTTTTGTCTTTCCACAATTAAAATGAAGGCAAAACATCTTTATAATGAATATTAAACCTCGAATGAACGAAATATTTCAGCAGTTAGAAGAAAAGTTTTCATTATTAGAAAAAATCGGATTTTTTTTTCAAATCATTTTTTTGTGTGTTTGTGTGTCCAGAACAGAAAAAGACTTATCTTGCACAAGCAGAGAATTTCAACGATAAATGGTGAAGACTCTTATTAGACTTTTCAGGTGTAGATGAGTCATGAGTTTAACTTGTGTGCGTCTTCAGTAGGACAGGGGATTCCTTTCTTACTTTCTTATCTCATCCTAATCTACGACACTGGAGATATTTTAACGATTACGATACATTTGATGACGGATCTGTGCAACTGAAATTCAGGAAACTGTTGATTGGTCGGAGCCAATGAATGGCGATTCTGATGCAGAAATTGATGATGAAACTCTTATCAAAAACTGTTACGTTTTCTTATGTATTACATTGTTCGGAAGCTGCGAAAACTTACATGTCTCTTATGCAACAGCATGCAAATGCTACAGTATTTTCTTCTCTGCGTTAAGTCCAAAAGGAACTCTTTCGCATCAGGAATAAAAAATATTTTCAAACTTCGATTAATCAGTGTTTTAAAATTTCCATTAACTGGTGCGTAGTAATTCACTTATACTTCTCAAACTGTGGGGCGTGACAACCCTACGAGGGGGGCGCGAGCATATTGAAAAGTCGAAAACAAAAGATAATTTTAAAAAGTTATTAATTTACTGAAACTAAACAAATATGCATTCTGACGGAATAAAAAATAAAATACAAGTTTACACTGATATAAAACATTTATATATCAGTACTGCACAGTGTATATTTTATAATTAATTTATAAAAATACTAATTTAGGAACAAGCTTAATAATTATCAGTGACAGCATAGGCTTATAAAAAAAAATTATATGCAAAAATGAACACTTATCTTGTTAATTTGTGCAGTTTATAATTAATCCCTTAAATGCCGATTAAAAAAATTATGTCATTTGCTTCCCAGTGCCTCCGCTTAACACGTAAATCCTTCGCAAGCCCTGTCAAGGTCTTTTTATGGCATACTAAAGCCTTCGGAATAATTTTATACAAGTTTACTGAAAAGATCGTACTTCGAAAACACGTATATATACGTACGGTGAAATTAATGCACTGGCTGAGCGAGACGTTTATACACGCCGGCGGAACTTAAGAGGTTAAAGTCGTATTGTAGGTTTAGCGTCAAAGTATAGTATTATTGAATTTAATACATTGTTATTGTATGGAGGGGGGCGCGATGAAAAATATGATTGAATATTGGGTCGCAAGTGTTGAAAGTTTGAGAAGTATTAACTTATACTATTTTTTTCTGTTAAATAAAAAATGTGCAATTTCTTACTCTGAATATATTTTGCGTCGTTGCTTAGAGAATTTTGAAGAGGTAAATGCAAAAAAAAAAAAATTGTATTTTGTTTGGATCCGATTTAATGAATAACTCCCGAATTAACGAACAGAATGTTCAGTCCCGATGAACTCCTTAAATCGGGGTCCGTCTGTATAGTGTTAACATATAATGAAATAATGAATAACTCAGTGCTTTGAGTTTTACAATTTTATAATGTACCAATAGATAGCAACACTGAAGTAAAAAAAAATTCTTAATACATTTTTTGCTTTTGAGTAGATTTACATATAAACCCGATTATATCCGCAGAAAGGGAAGTTAATAAATATAAATTGCATAAATTCTTCAAATATTTGTGCAATATATGTAATTGAATTTCTCCTAAATGTATAATTTTTGCTAATGCTGTGTTAATGTTTCTGTATTATGAAAAAAAAAAATTCAAGCACTATTTTGAAGAATATTTTAAGCAAAAAAAAAAAAGTCTATTACACAGTAAATTTTAATCATAAATAATATATAGTACATTTATAAATATCATTTATAATAATGACAACTTCAATAAAATTTAAATAAATGTTGAACAACAACTAAATACAAACTGTTACAGTCTACAGATAAAAAATAAAATTAATATTTTTTGGTAAAACACATTTGGAGGGACTTAATGTTCTTGCTTTGCTGTAATATTTAGTTATTTTATTTTTGAGTTTTAAAATCTAATTGTGCAAATTAAGTATGTAATTACCTTCTGTTGCCGTTTTAATAAGGTATGTGCAGTTATAATATTTAAAAAAAGTTTAAGACCAAGTAACTGCACAAATTTTACAGTAAATTATACTTTTTTACGTAAAATTATTTTAGAATGCTAAATAAAATAAAACAAACATACTTAAAACATACTAAGTTTTGTTATATTATACAACTTCTAGTTACACGATAGACGTTTATGTATCTATAATAAAAACACTGTAATTTCTTAAATCAGTTACATGTTAAGACTCTATCTCTGTATTAAAAACCTTAATCTAGAATCCCTTATCAAAAACATCAGATTCCCGATGATTTCATAGAAATGAAATTAAAATAAAAAAGTGAAACAAATGTGCGTGCTCTTCAGCACATTTCATTACTAAATGATTAGCTGCAAACATATGCTTGAATCGGTTTATGCTTTGTAGCATCAACTTGATGCATATTCATCATCGGTATCACATTCAGACCCCCAAGTCCAGCTGTTTCTTCTGGAGCTTGTGTCGTCAGAGTAAGAGTAGCCACTGCTCATGGAAGCCATTCTCAGAAAGTCGAGGGCTTCACCAGTCTTAAGAGTATCCAAGTGATGAAGAGCGCCTGGTGCAGATTGTAACCGTTTCAAGCCTTCAGTAGCTCCATCTGGCGACAGATGCTGGCTTTTGTTGCCAGTCCTTGAGGATAGATTGTCAACCGAGCATGTCCTTGGTATTTGTGTTTGGAGACTGTCATCATCTCCAGGATCTGCAGATATTAGTTTAGAGGATTCTTGGTAGTTCTTTGCCCCATCCTCGTTGCTGGAGCAAGAATTTACATTCACGTCATTTATTTCTTCCTCACTTTCCTCCGGTATAGTATGGACATTCAAATTCAGCGACGAATCTGTCAAACTGAACTCGTCCTTGAACCTGGTGGAGAGCGTAATTTCTTCGTTGTCATCCAACAGAATTTGGTGATCTATAAGAGTCTCGTTCGAGAAGCTGTAATCCATGGAAGGATTTAAGTCCCAGATTTTTTCAGTAAACACTTTGAAATTGTTGCTGTAAAACTCCTTTGGTACGTTTACGGATTCTTTCTCCTTCGAAGACTGATGTCCTTTCTGGATTTTGCTGTTGGTGCCTTTCTCATAAA
Source organism: Trichonephila clavata (assembly GCA_019973975.1). NCBI lineage: Eukaryota > Metazoa > Arthropoda > Arachnida > Araneae > Nephilidae > Trichonephila > Trichonephila clavata. Next base: position 5,005 of record BMAO01015633.1, read on the forward strand.
CGTTGGTAATCTTCGAAGTTTTGATGAAATTATCGTCTGTAAATGTATATTTTTTATCTAAATCCCCATCTCCTTCGTTCGAGGAGCCACCCTCAGAAGATGGCCTCGTGATCTTTAACTGAGGTATGGTTCTTACCTCAGGGGAGACTAAATCTACAGGTAGACCCTTCGTACCATCGTCAGAGAGTCGCCGTCCTTCATCCTGAGAATACTGCTTGACCACTTTGCTTCCTGGCCGTAGTTGCTTGTCGCGGTTTTGCTCTGGATCTGGAGAGAACACACTTTCTGTATCTTCAGAATACTTTGGGTAGTGATGGGAGAATAGAAGTTGCTCCAGTTCCCTGATTCTAAATTTTGATTCTTCCACTTCTTTTTCTTTCTCGCCCAATTTGGCTTGAAGAACTTCACACTGTAAAACAATTATTAAAAGTTACCTAAGATTAAAAATGAAATGATTGTGTTCAGGCAAAACATTTGTTTATTTAGTTTTGCTAGATACTTTCTAATACATGATTTATAACCAAAATTTAATATATATATATATATATATATTACAAACGCAAGCTTTTTTTTCTAATGATTATTTTATCAATTTCTGGAATAAACATTAAAAAAAAAACGACTTGAAAATAAGTTTAAGAAATCGATTCTTAAGGAGTAAACTCCCATAAAAGTATTCATTATAAAAACAATTAATTAGAGTATTAATAACTAATCAATAATTTTAATTTGCTTAAAATGTTTTTCTCTGCAGTTTAGGAAGATAACTATAAAATTTCCGAAAAAAACTGTAAAGAATTGTACTTATCAAAAATTCAATTCTTTCAAGTTTTTTACCCAGCAGAGTTTGTAATAATTTTTTTTTTACAAAATTCTATTTTGGCTGAATTTATTATCAGCAGAAATTATAAGAATTACAAGCCAGCCTAATTTCCTCGCAATTAAATATTTTTAACTGTTTTCTACATAATTTATACAAAAATGAAGTACTCTGACATTATTTTGGAGAATTCTAATTTCTCTCTTTTTATATTTTCAAAAATTTTATTAAAACCTTACTTGAAGATTAATGTGATGTAATAATAACAAAATGTTTAGATAAATGATTTAATCTACAAAAAATGAATCTGATTTGAAAAAAATTAACATAATTTTTGAAAGAATAAGTTCGATATACAAAAAGAGAAATTGAGTACAAAAGGAATATATTTTATGACAATTGAATTTAATTGCAACTAATTTTTGATAAAGGTTAAATTTAATTATGAAATAATCCAAGTCTTACAAGGAAAATAGATTATAATATAAAGTTGAAAGAACAGGGATAGAATAATCATGCACAGAATCTGCGTAGGCAGTTATCAGACACTTTTGTTTTTTACCAAGTCTTATCAAGCTTCCAAAATAATTCAAGTCTTTGTAATTTAAAGAATATGCTACCCGTGTGTAATAGGTTAGGTAATTTGTATTTCAATTATTGAGTTTGTAACTATTCAAATATCTAGGTATGCAACACAGATCCTTGTATTTGTGTAACTTTAAATTAAAAAGACAGAGAGAGAGAGAGATGTGATCTTACTTAAGTAAAATATATGATAGATTAGCAAGAAAAACACTTTTCAAAGACTTCAAACTCAGTATTGGATAGGAAAAGTTTGTATAACATTTGTAAAATCTATAATAAACATCACAAAAATTACGTAATTGAATTAACATTCCGTTTTTGAAGGTTCATTTCAAAAGGCAACTATAATTATCCAGTGATGATGATGTTGATTAATAGTATTAATTAAAATCTGAACTAAATAAAATAAAATATTAAATAATTCGAAGTAGTATTGGGGAAAGTTAATTATGCTCCCAAGCCAACCAACAAGCAAAAAATGAATATGATTTTTCACATTGACCATGACACATTACCGCATTGTTAAATTAAAACAATTAATTGCTTGGAATATTTCACTTACTCTGGCTATAAGCTGCCATACTGTCCTGCCGGGAACCTAAAAATAATAAAAAAATAATTGAATTTAGTTCATTAGAGGAAACATAAAACACAATCGAACTTTTATTTCTATAATGCAAATTAATCCATAAGACATATAAATTCTAAATATCGTAGAATTTCCTGGGGGGGGGGGGAATCCTTTTCGTACCGAAATTTTTAATGAAGGATATTTTGATTTGTAAATGAAGGATAATGATAAATTTATCATAAAAAAGGGGATAAAAAATTATTTTAGAGTTATTTCAAATAAGGTATACATACTGAGTACTTAAAAAAATTTGTTTTATGTAAATAGAATTACGTTTGCGATGATTTTATGTACAACCCATAGAGATCCAGCGCTACTTTGCACCATCAAATGAAAATTTAACAATCGATACTGCTGCCATCTATTGTTGATTGCTTTGATGAATCTAATATTTTCAAAAATAAAAGTATCAAACTAATGAATTTTTAAAAATACTCGATATAAGTAATAAGATGAGAATATAATGTTTCCATACAAATTCAACAAAATTTTAATGAAATGCTTTTTTTCAAATTGTTAAATCATTTTTCATTACATCTCTGCTTAAAAAAAATCATTATTTTTTCACAACTTTACATTCTTTGGTAGTAGTCTTTTCTTATATAAACTCTTTCAAAATATTAAAAAAAAATAATAAATAAATGAAGACGAAAGAAATTAAACATTTCAGCATTAATGACAGCTATTAGATTTATTTCAAGAGCTTTCGTCACAATTAGAGTTTTGTATGGGTAAGTTTCGTGTGAAATAGTCTGCAAAGAATTCCATGAACATGAAAAATTATATGATTAAATTATTTTGACAGAAAATGAAAAATTTACCTTATTTGCATTTTTCAATTCTTCAATCATCGCTTTTATTTCAGAAACTTCTTGTCCTAAGGGGGGAAAAACTAATTAACTAAATTTTCTTCTTGCCTTTAAATAGCTTCTATCGTACTAAAAAAAAAGAGTATATTCTAAAAGTTTCTTCCAAATTACCAGTCATTTCAGAATCAAATGTTTAGCATTATATATGTAAGTTTAATTAACTCTTTATTTAAATAAAAGCAAATATCTTTTTACATACATTTACTCATATTGTAATATGGTAGGCCTCATAGAACCTAATTATCAACCATGTGTTATTGTTATTGAACTATAAATTTTAAGCATGTTGTGTGTGTATCGCTATCTAAAATAACTTTCACACTTTCATAACAAATAGCAACTTTATTTTGCATCCTGAAGCGAAACTATTTCATACCTCATAACAGCCTCTCAAACTCTCTTCTCTCAGACTCTCACACACGCCTCTCTCTCCCCTGTCTTACCCATCACCCCCGCTTTATTGGGGATGGAAATGTGCAGCGCCACTGTTCAAACAGTGCCATATATACAGAGCAATAATAGCACATTTCAATTATTTTATCAAATTATTTTTCGACAATTTACCGAGAAATGACGGAAAATCGTAATTTTTCTTTAAAAGAAAATACAAAAAAGGGGCTTAAAAACAGTTCACTTGTTAAAGGTTAAAAACACATATTCAAGCTAAAATTCTATTATCATGCAAGTCCATCTTATCCGTCGATAATTTGATGCCTACAATTGTTCTAAGCACGTAAAAAAAATTTCTAGACATAACTTAATTTTCTTTTATTTAACTAGTTCTGATTTTCTGAAACTTCATTTCCTTTTGTGTTGCATGAGTTTCTTTTCATCAGAGAATTAATTTAAGGTAATCTGACCTCTTTCTTCGTCTTTCACGATTCCGCTGTCCATGGAGGAATGCTCCTGTGAATTCCTGAGCAAGGCATCGACGCTGAACGCTCTCTGCGCCTGCAAATTCGTCTTCATTCTGTAAGGGAAAAGAAACAGTTACATTCTTTCCTTGTTCGAATACTAATTAAATTCGAAGTTCAGTTTTAAGAGAGAGAGATTTACTCTTGAGATTGTACAAATGTATGTACTGCAATAAGATGGTAAGCAATAGCACGACACTGCAAAGAAGCGTTTGTGTAGCGAATTAAGACGAAAAATTCATTCCATAATAAATCTTAATTTTATAAAAGGGGTTCTCACAAAATGTGGGCATCATTGTCCTGTTTAAGGACGCCCAACTGAATTTAGGAGAGGAGAAATTTTAATAAAACTGAAAAGTTCTACTTGAACGCAACAATTAAAATCTCCCAAAAACTGCCATCTCTTCGAAAGTTTAAATAAGTCAAGGTTAATACAATATCAAAGACTCATCCCAACTTTTATTTTTCCCGTTAAAATACACAAACACACTTATTAGAACTTTACCCATAAGAAGTGGTGAAATTACATATTAAAATTGATTTTTTCATTGATAAATTCCGTTCGCAAATTTTATCCAACAGGATATTAGCTGTTTAAATCATTATGCACTTGTTTGAAATGACGGTCCAAGTTAAATTTTTTTGGAACTGCTATACAAATTGCACTTATCAGACAAGCTAGCTTGGAAGCATTTTGATGTATAAACAAGTATTGTTCTTCCCAGACAATTTTAAAATCATGTGCTGCAATATCCTTTTCATAATTTCTTTTCGATGTAGAAGGTTTACTCACAAACATATTGAAAAAAAAATTAAACAATTACGCTCAACGCTAAAATCTAAAAAGAATTTTAGAAAAGGAAATACGCTTAACGTGTGTCTTACTAAACAGATTTTAAAATCCATTGAGTCTGACAGCTGGAAACAATTTGCCAATGCTACGCTACAAATTTTCTAGGCTCTGAATTCAGCATTCTGATTAGTCATGGAAGCAAGTTCGCAATCCCTCTACTTTATAAAGAGGCTAATTTGTGCAGATAGAATTACTTCGACCGTATCAACAACTGCTCTCCTAATATATTGCAGAATTACTTCTTGACATTTCAGAAATCGTAAATAGCCAACACCTTCGGAAAAACTTTTTTATATGATATCACACTGACAGCCAATAGCTATAAACACTAAACTTCAGCACTGCAAGATGAAGCTGAAATTCGAATGGAAATCCGAGATGTTAAAAATGATCCACCCCGAGAGAGGGTGACTTTTTGGGCAGATTCGACCGTCCGAGAGAGAGAGAATTTATTTGTTTTTAGTCTCGCGTTACTCAACATTTTTCTCGGAACGTTACAATGCTGGAAAATTGTAAGTTTTGGAGCATGAGCTCATTTTGATGCTCTACTGAAGAAAAGAAAATATCTTGCTTAGTGTCCTAAAATCTCACGCTGAAAATTATTGTTTTTTACATAATCTCTTCATGATACTTTTCTATTGTAATTCAATAAATTCAGTAATATTTCAAATTTTTTTTGAAATTTTTCAATAAGTCTTCCCGTGCCACAGTTACGACTCCCGCGTGACACAATGTGGCACGCATGCCGCGAGTTGGCCACTCCTGATTTAGAGGGAGAACACTCTGAGGGGGTCAGGGGCCTCCCACCCCTCTCTCTTCCCCTTCCACCAACCTTAGGAGAGGACTTGCTGCTCGACGGCTATTTAGTACCCCCATGCCGCAAAGTCACTATACATTTACAAACATCCATGTCTTCTCCGGATTTCCATCTCAGGTCGTACGGCACAGCAGTCAGCGTCGCTAACCACTATACCGGATAGGCGAATGGGTGTAATGATGGTAATAATAAAAGTGAAAAAATGATAGAGCAGCGAGAGTAGTGAAGTGAGGTAATGGTGATGACGCATGAGTAACCTTTTGAATGATATTTTTGTAAATAAGGATAGAAGCAATTAAGGGTCATTTAATCATTATCTGAGTTTAATTACATATATTATCTATTACTTCCATCTTAAGGCACAGAGTTTATAAGTACAATATTGTATTCTTTAATAGTATAAATGTTATAAAAATACCGCAAGTTAAATGACGTTGAGTCTCTAAGTCATTAAATGATGTGATGTGGAAATTAGGCGAGTGATATCAAATGTCATCCTTGTCTTAACCGTGGCCCAAAACCGATAAAGCCCACTGCCAATAAAAAAAACCCTTCTGTTGGTAGAAGGTTTGTTGTTCCAGAAATTAAATCTTCCGAAAGGTAATCATGCAAAAAAAATTATTTATTTATCTATTTATTGCATGTTAAAACAAATTTTAACTCCTAGTCGTTATTTGTCGTGATATAGAGAAGGTAAGATATCTCGTCATGAGTGCATGTTGTTCATGGGATATTTAAGAAGCATATATTTCGACTTTTTCCCATAACATAATAGATACATCTGACATATTAGACGCCAGCTTCTCAATTTTAAATAAATGTAAAATGACAAGGAAGTTAGTTCTTCAAACGTCAAACATCGATACAACTGAGAGATGTTAAGACTTTTTCGCGGCCAGATAGATTCTATTATACGGAGTAAAGTTTTGGTCGGGTCTTAGTCAATCCCACCCTCGGCGACAAAATAAAAATACTATTAAATTATTCGATAAATTTGCTAAATTGGAAATATTATCCACCCCAGAGGAAAAATGTAACTCTTATCAGAAATTGATTCAGTTCCTTTTATTTTCCTGTTGTCAGTTTTTAGTCATTTTCAACAATTTTTATTATTTCATGGACAACAGATTATACCTTATTATAAGTGACTAACTACACTGACACCTCTTTTTTTTTTGTTTAATTGAAAGAAAAAAGTTAATGGCGTATAAAGGCATGGTTTATTACATCCAAATAGGAATATTCGAAATATATCAAAAATAAACGCTGATGCAGCGTGAAAGGTAGGGAATGCTATTACAATTGTATCTAAATATTAATGTTTTCAAAATGTTGTAAAAATATGAATTCATTATTTATGAAATGTTATTTTCAAACGTTAAAACTATCCAGTACACTATCATCTTACTGTGATTGTAATATTGGTGGCGAGTAAAATGTAGACCATATGTTCCTTCTGTGTTCCAAGTATATCAGAGAGAGGAAGGTCCTAAGACAGGCTTTCAAGGGACTTAATATAAATTCACCAATTTCTTTCTACCAGAAGTGCTTTTAAAAAGTTCTGTGAATTTGTTGCAAATATGTTTGTAACCCTTCGTAATCTCAAAATTTGTTTCCTTTTTTCTTTTGCAATGTGTGATTAATACTTACTTCTACACAGCCCCGTGTGATACTTTGTGGTGCACGAGAATTTTAAATTTGTTTTCAATAATAAAAAGCTTTAAAAAAGGGCTAAACTTAGCAAAATCTTCAGTGAAAATAATAGTTGAACAGTATTACTTCGTTACTGAACCGTCCAGCAGGCTGCGGTAGCCTAGTGGTAAAGGTAACGGACTCGTGGCTGGTGTGTCATGAGCTCGAGCCCAGTATCACTGAAGACCCGCCCTGTAGGGGAGCGATGTACGTTTAATCTGTCGAGAGCTCAAGCGTCCTCCCGTTGGTGTGGTAGTTAGGAAAGGGGGCGCCAGCTCAGGTGTCGTCCTCGTCACTTGACCATGGTTCAAAATTACGAGGTCAGTCGCTAAAAGCCCTCGTGTAATTAAACAGTGCGACGTTAATATTCACTCACTCCAGACTACTGCGAGTTTTAATAAATTAACAAAACATCTAACAAACATATTAAATTCTAAACAAATATTTGAATTACATTTACTAAAGTAAAGAGGTAAATGAAACAAAAAATATTATGCAAGTTATTCGTTTTATATTTCAGAATAATGTATGCGTTTTTCAGATAGTTCATATTTAACCAAAATCTTTAATAATTACCATAAATTTTAATTTCACCCCCTTATTCATAAATGTTTATAATATTTTTACCTTTTCTTAGCCTGATCTTCCAAAACACTCTTTGCTTCAGGGTACTCCACCAGTGCCTGAAAAAGATTGTTTTCAAATGCGATTAAGGTAACTATACAAAAGGAATAGAAGTTACGCAACTATAAAACCATGTTAAGAAAATATTAATACCTTTATAGGTACATAAAGAGATAACAGATCAACTGCCTTTTAAGATTCAAAATAATTCGGAATAACAAATCGAAAGTGACTAAACATTTTATGGAACTTTTTTTACGCTAGGTCGAAACCTGATTTTGGATTTTAAAATATAAAATTTCATTAATAATTTAATGATCAATATTGAAATTTGCGCAAATTAAGTTTCAGTATTTACGGCAAATGTGAACGATGCATTAAATTGTCCTCGATTCTTGGATTTTAAAATAAAGGGAAGGAGATATTTTTAAAAAAACACCTTATTGTTTTGGTATCATTTTTAATTTTGGATTCGTTTACTTCTATTGCTCTTTTTTCCCTATGTCACGTATTTTATAAATATATAACGTGAACAAGAAATATAAAAAAAATTTTTAAAGTCAATTCCTACTTAAGTCAACAAAGAAAAAATTTATTTTAGTTACTTTTTATTAAGTAAATATGTATATGCATATGACAGAATCACAATATTAAGTGGCAAATTAGAAAGCGAATTTCCTTGCAATTTTCCCTTCTATATATGATGTTGGATTGTTATTTTTGTTTGTTACTATTTATTCTCTTTCTATTATTTTCGTTATCGACATAACTCTCCCCGCTGATGCGCTTTAGATTGCATACTCTTCCGCCATTTGAGATGAAATCTCTTAAATTATCCACTACAAGTTTTTAAAAAAGTATTTTAACTTGAGTGGATGAAAGAAATTATTTTATTAATGATTGAAAATTTGAGCAAGATATATGAAACTAATAGTAGGAATTGAAAAAGAATTCCGATTGATAAAAATATCATATTATTTGTATCAAAATGGTGCGAACATAATAAGAATAGCGTGTAAGACATTTCTTTGCATTACTGATATAAGTCAATATGACTTGTTCAAAGGAATAAATTGGACCTCATCATTCACATATAAGATCCCTGTCTTATCAAAACCCTAGTGTGAAAGGACAATTTTTAGACCTTAGCACAGTGTTTCTCAAACTGTGGGGCACGCCCTCCTAAAGAGGCGTGATAACCTAACGAGGGTGGGGGGGGGGGGGGTGAACATATCGAAAAGTCGAAATTATAAAACTTTATGTAAAATTATTATTAACTTACTGAAGGGAAGCAAACAAACTATACATTTTGATGCAGTAAAAAATAAAACACTCATTTACTCTAGTATAATATAAATGTTTCGGTACTGCACAATGTTTTTATAATTAATTTGACAATACCAAGTTAAGAACAAGTTTAACAATTACCAGTGACCTCATGGGTTTGTCATATATAAAATTATATAAAAAAATTATTACTTATCTTGAGAATTTCTACGATTTATATAACGAAAGTCATATTGTAGCCTTATGTCAAAGTACATTATTATTGAATTCAATATATTGTTATTATATGGATGGGGAGGGTGACACAAAGAAAATTATGACTGAAATTAGGTCGCAAATATTGAACGTTTGAGAAGCGCTGCCTTAGCAGCATTTTCTAAGTTTAGTATTTTTTTCCTTCTATAACGATTGGTTGGACTGCACGTTCTGCGTGAAAAATACGTAACTTTGTGGCGAATGTAGTTAGTAAAAGAGCACTCACACCGACATGAGGTCTCTTCTAGAGAGGCACAGGAGCTCGGAGTAGCCAATGGACCTAACATCCGCAGTGCGTCTGTTGAAAAAAGAGCTTAAAAAGACGTTACCAATTGGAGTGCAAGGCAGAAAGCACGCAGTCACTACTCTACGCGCGCTCGCATGCGCGTTTAAAATACGAACTGAAGTTGTGGAAAATACTTCTACTAGACATATATAAATTTCAGTATTCTGATCTAAACAGATTAATATTCAGTTAAAGTTGTTGTATCCCTATTTTTATATCTATACATATATCCCTCTCAATGCTTCGTTAAGGAATTTACTAATAACTATGGATGAAAAATGCGCAAATAAAAAAAATCATTTTTATAGGATTTATCCTTAATATATTTTAATTATCTTCAGAAATGCACTGTTAGATACCCCTTATGTTATTTTAAAGCGTATTTACAGATTAAATGGTACCATACTTCCAAAAACAGTTTGGGTGTGATATTGTCTAAATAAAATTCATTATACTTAATACAGTGAATTCTACTGAAAACAAATACTTTAAGAAATTTGAGCAAATGATTTAAAATATTGATAATCAATAGTGCTATTTTAAGTTGAAATATATATTGTCAAAAACTATAAAACTTCCATTAGATTTGGACTTTCTAACATTAAATTATGTTTATGGAATGATGCCCTTGAAAATTTTGAACACCTATTCAGCTACCTTGAGTTAAAGAAGAGAACTGGTAAGTTTTTCAAAAGGAAATCAGAATAAATTGCCATGTAAGTTTTTTTTTCAGAATATTTATGAATATTTTCTTACTTCACACAATAGTAAAATTATATTAAAATAAATCGCTTTAAATATTCTGAGATGATTCTACTGATTCTGTGCAACGGAAATAAGACAGGAATGTATTCCTTTTCCTTAAGGGTCCCGTAGACAGAAATTCCAACTCTAAAACGATGAAAGCGCCCTCTTCTGGGAGGGGTGAATGGGCGTTTCTATAGGAAGGGCCAAGTACTCATGAGTACTGGTCTTAATGATCGGAGGTAAATAGTTCCTTCATAAAAGATAAATTATATGCCTTTTTTTCTTAATTTTCAATATTTTCTTGACTTTGAAATAAACATTTTTTTTCAAGCTATTATTTTTCCAAATTTGCATTTACTTGATCCCATTTTCTGATGATTATGTTCTGACATGTTCTATGATGAAAGAAAATGACGTCACCGAATCATACAAGCCTCTTCTACAACAGTTGAGAGAGGGATTCTAAGTGCAAAGGGAGCTCGAGACAGGAAACTCCCCCCCCCTCTCTTTCGCCTTCTATTTTTGTTCTTGGAGGGTCCAGTTTACAACCAACTGACCCCTCTTTTACTGCCCACCCCATGGCAGTTTTCAATTACATGAAAACTGTGCCTGACATTCTAGTTATACAAAGAAACTGCTTTTTTTAAGCTGTTTCGTTTCTGTTTTGAGAAACATCAGTTTTTCATTTGAATTTTATAAAAATATAAGTTTTAGTTAAGGCAGACACCTTTATATATATATATATTTCTGTACATTCAAAACAATTTTCTGTGCTATTCTTCAATATTAAATTGCATCAAAATCCTTTTTTAAACAGTTTAATGACAAGAGAAATTTATAAATTAATGGAATGAATAGTGTAATATGATTTAAATTATTCTCTTTCCTGAAATATTTCAGGTCAGTTCTTTATTTCCGATTCAGTTCAATAACTTTATTTAAAAACGGTTTAAGACATGTAACAAAAAAAAAATCTTATATAAATTTAATAAAGTACAGTGGCGTAACTACCAATGGGCTAGGTGGTGCCGTGCACAGGGGCCCTTGAGCTCAGGGGACCCTCGCGCCTTGACCACCAGGCAAGTCGAACTAGCGATAATTTCTCCCATAATTGAGATATAAGTATAAAAGATTGTTACACAGCTATAATCATGGCAACTCCGTTGAAAGTAGTTTCAAACTTGTAAGGAATTCCCCTAAATTCTTTTCCTTTGTTTATATTGTGTTGCGAATTTTACGTATTAAAAAAAGTTTATATTAATTTTCTAATTTTTACTTGAAAATAAACATCAAGTTCCATGAAATGTCTTACCATACATCTAAAAAAGTCTACACAGGGAGCTATTTCTTCTTGGTCATTTTATTTTTTATAACAATATTATTCATAATAAGCTATTTTCCTGTTTCACAATGGTTCGCAATCTGGTATCTGCAACAGACTGATGTAACTTTGACCCCCTCCTCTGTTTTTTCGTGTGTTTTATTTTAAATAATTATGATAATTTTGTATTATATTTTCTTGTTTGTGCATATTCTTTTTATCATTTCCTATCTATCACATGTCAAATCGAACCTGGGTAATCACTAAATTCACAAGGAAACTCATATGCATACATGTAAGTAGTTTGTAGCTTTGCTTTCCTATGTTCTGCAGAGCTTGACACAGGGCTGATGTGAATCAGCTTTGTATATGTATATATATAAAATACTCTAATATATTTTTAATTAATAAAACTCCACCAATATTCTCTCTTTTTTTGCACCAAGACCTTTGGATACCTAGCTACGCCACTGATAAAGTATATTGAGTATTGGTTTTGGGACCCACACAATTTTTTGGAAGAACAGTTTTAGAGTGTTGGAATTTCTAATATAAATTCAG